>JASPKZ010009371.1:1940000-1977518 GCA_030220185.1 Diploptera punctata | reverse complement strand
TCTCTCTCTCTCTCTCTCTCCTCTCTCTGTCTGTCTCTTTCTTCTTCATACAATTTTGTTATTTACACGGTAGTCTCTTTAAATTATAATAAAATTTAATAATAGTGGAATAATTTATGCCTGAACGTTGGTCAAAGTAACTAATTGGAAGCAGACTTACTGCCTTAAACAACAAAATAAAGAAAAACAAAAATTGTTAGACCGCTAATAAAAAAAGTGGACCTAAAATAAATATATAAATAGTAGAACAGACAATTCCCTAGTAAGTAAACCTTCACCTGGGGTAAGAAACAAAACAAATGTCGTTATTACAGTTCGATTAAGCATTAAAAATAATGCAAAATGCGTACGATGTACAACCCCAATGTAATAAACATTAGAGATACAGAACAATGAAGATATAAGTTGACGGGCCATCTTAGGATGCGGGTACGTATAACATGCATTGTGGTATAAGCGAGAGTGAACACGTACTGTTCTGGCGTGCTGTCAGTTGTGTTTTGATATTGTGAGTGTTCTGTTTGCTTTTAGTAAGTAGAGAAGATGAACCCTGTAAACATATTGGTTAAAGTTATCGCTAACCTAACAGTAGAAGGTTATAAAGAGACAGAATGTGAAATGTCGCGAAAGGAGCTTGAAGTTGCTGATGTTATGTACTACCTAATAAAGAGTTATGGAACGGAATCAGTTGAAGAAATTCATACTCTAGACATTGATGAAAATGAACCACGAGATGATGATGGTGACATGTCCCATGTACAAGAAAGCGAATCAGAAGAAACAATAATTGCCTCGTCAGAAGACGAATCGAGTACTTCACAGCATTCTGGTTCTCTTTATTGCCCGTCCCCTCTAAAAGCATCCCGGGTCATTACTTTATAAGAAAAATGTAAGGTAATTGAATATTGGATTCTGCCAGGTATTCTGCTGGAGTTTGGAATTCCTAAAAAGTTAGTTAGACTTATACGAATGTGTCTAAATGGCACAAAGAGTAGGGTGCATGTAGGCAAACAGTTTTCAGACACTTTTGAAATCCAGAATGGGTTGAAGCAAGGAGACGCACTATTTCTTCTACTATTTAATTTTGTTCTAGAGCATGCCATTAAATCTTTAGAGAATGAGAACGGCTTACAACTCAATGGTATTAATAAGCTGTTAGTTTATGCTGATGATGTAGTACTATTGGCCGATAGTGAGGAGATACTAAAGGACAACACGCACACACTATTAAGTAACACTAAGGAATTAGGAATGGAAGTAAATATCAATAAAACTAAATATTTGGTCACACGTATAAATACATTATATAATGTAAAATGGACAGCTAATGACAAATGAGGGAAATTTTGAGGAAGTGGCTAAATTCAAATACCTAGGAACAATAATCACAAATAGGAATGAGATGCACAAAGAAATTAAACATAGGCTCAATTCTGTAAATGCGTGCTATTATGCATTGCAGAGACTTTCGATGTCCCAACTCCTTTCAAAAAACGTTAAATTGAAAATATATAAAACTATTATTCTACCACTTATATTATATGGGTGCGAAACATGGACTCTTACTTTAAGGGAGGAAAGGAGATTACAAGTATTTGAGAATAAAGTACTTAGGAAAATTTTTGGACCAAAGAGAGATGAACAGACAGGTGAATGGAGAAGACTACATAACAATGAACTACATGGTATTTATAGGAAGCCAGATATAATAAGAACAGTTAAGTCTCGTAGACTGCGATGGGCAGGACATGTTGCACGTATGGGGGATGAAAGACTTGCATGGAAGCTTCTTATAAGAAAGCCAGAGGGAAGGCGCCCAGTTGGTAGACCAAGAATGAGGTGGGAGAATAACATTAACTATGATTTGAGGGAAGTAGATTATACAGGGAATGATTGGAAAGCATTATCTCAGGATAGGGATGTATGGAGAGCTTATGTCCGCGCGGCCATGAACCTACGGGTTCGATAGTGCCAGTGAGTAAGTAAGTAAGTAAGCCAGGTACACCAAGGAACAAAAAGAAAACCTTTAACCATAGGTCATGGAGCAGCACGAAACACAGATTATCATGGCTAACAAACGAAAGTTAACTCTACAAAATGAAGCAAGCAGTTGAGCAACAAAATTATAATATAAATAAAATAATAAAATGAAAAGTGTGCACTTAACAACATTTGAAGAATTCTGTCTGCGGCGATCTAGAAATGAAATTGTAAAAGAAAGTGACAAAGAGAATTGCACTCGAAACAGCTAGTGATTTAGTGAACACAGATCAAACCTACTTCAAAGCAAGTCCTTCCTGGTTACATAGGTTTAAAAAGTGTTATAAGATTGTTAGCCGCAAAATAATATCATATGTGACAAAGCGCCATGTGCATAACACGACAGCTATTGAAAAATCAATACTAACCTTCAGACGTGAGTGCACATCATTTATGGACAAATGCACTGATGAACAGGTTTTTAATACAGATGAAAGTGGTTTCAAGAAGGAGATGTCTTTCGGCAGAATGTTAGAATGTCAAGAAACCATTAAAGTGTATGGTGTTGTGCAATCAAAAGGGGCGACTACACATTCCTACACTATAATGCCGGTGGGTGTCATGAGCTGGAAAACTGATGCCAAAGTTACTACTGATTCTTCAATAACATCAAGGTATTAACGCAAGAGTTGTGGAATGCATGTTGCAGGCTAACAACATTGTAACAATGTCGGGAAAAATTACATTCCTGCAAGAATTATTCCTTCCCAACTCTGTAACATGCAATCTATTGCTGTTGGACTCATATGGTGTTCACTGCGACGAAATATAAAGAAACAACTATTAGAAGAAGGGGACTATGACACTCAAAAAGTAGTGGAGAAAATCATACCAACAAATACAACTAATGAGTTGCAACCTTCGGACAGATATTTTTTTCGAATGTACAAGCATATGATTCGATACATCTCCCACAATGTTGCTTTTGGTGATTCTTCCTATACATTGCAACAACGCAGCAATATAATAAATTGCAATTACTTGTTTACCAGCAGTTTCTTTCTCCAACAGGCGCACCGGTATGGTTGGGTGCTAGCTAAATTGGCACCCAGGGGTGAACAACACTTCCAGAACACAACGGAATACTGTATCGGAAGTGTACAAAGAAAGTGTCAAAACTGTACAAACGCATTTTTAAGTGAGGGTGGTGTACTGCAAATTTGTGTTTCCAACATTTTTTCAATGACTATCATCGTTGTGCCACATATGTTCCTGTAGAAAAACAAAAGAGAGTCTGGAAATATGATGCAGGAAGCAATAACATGATCATAACATCGTTTTTCATCCTGTGCGTCACTGACAGAACTAAGTTTTATTATTGCTTAAAGTTAACTTTTATAAGATTCATGATGTGTTCCGTTGAGGTTTATTCAAAATTAATATAAAATTATAGAATATTCACCTGAAAGGTCCGTCTCCTCAACTTAATTATCATTTAACTGTAGCGCTTTCGGGGACTTGTCCCATCATCGGCAGGATTCAAAACTGGTGTTTCACTGAAGATCTGGTAGAGGGGGTTGCATGTATTTGGTTCGTTTTCGTTTATCAGGCTGTCGTTGTGAGCTGCTTTCATGATTTCCATCTCTTCGAGTACGTTTATCTTCGCTGGATTATTTTCTCTGTGCATTACTGTTAGGGTGTTTTCAATATTTAACATTGTTGAGGAGACGGACCTTTCAGGTGAATATTCTATAATTTTATATTAATTTTGCTTAAAGTTCATGTTCTGTGCTCTGTATCATATGTGTTTATTCGAGGTGAAATTTAGAGAAAATTAATAATTTATTATACTGATTCCAATAATATTAGTTTAATTTCTATTGTTTTTTACCCCAGGTGAAGGTTTGCTTGTAAGTTGCTCCTAAACAATCATATTTAACTTTAATTACATAATGTAAGCATCTCAGAACGAGATATCACTACATTTACATAATTTCAGGACGAGCATCTTATCAAATTAATAAACAGTTGGGGATATGTAAAATTGTAGACTTTCACGGCAGGTATTTTGATTCATGTATTTTGTGTCTTTCGGGCTAAATGGCCGTGGTCTGGTTTTATTAAAACTCGACGTTTCGTCTACTACTGCGGTAGGCATCCTCGGGAGATTCTGCGTGTTCTTTAACTTGTTGACTCTTCAAATGTCGGCTGCAGACTGGCTGTGTGTTGGAAATCGTGTCCTTATTTATAGTTGAGTATTGTGCGGAGATGTTTTCTACACGGTCCGTTACTTTGGAGCTATTTTTCTGATTGGTTATCACTGGCGTAAGTCATGGGTTTTATTCTCGTGTTATATAATGCCGGAATCCATCCATACACAGTAGTTATGCCCGAAGGCAGGTCCTTCACTGCAACCATATCATTTTCATGCTATGCTTATAGCTTTACTAGGGAATTGTAGGTGTGTTAGCTACCCGTTGCTTTCCACACCGGTGAATGATGATGATGATGATTATGATGATAAGGATGATGATGATGGCCATATATACCATATAATGAAATAAATAAAAAGTCTTAAAATTATGCTTCACATTCATTTTACATATTTTGCTTCAAGTTTTTCTTGTTAGTAAGATAATAATATACAAACAATAGCGAGATTCAATTAAATAACATTATACAGCATTATAAATCTTGTTCGCTCTTAAAGTGATCCTCGTTAAAACAAAACCATGTGACCTGCTTGCTTTTCATTGGTTTATGGACACCGACGTACGTTGTAGAAGCAATAAATACGCGAAAAAGTAGTTCCCTTCATTAAATTAGAAATATGTCCTCTGAATATAGGTGTTAATCTTCGTGAATGAAAATGATAATATTCAAAACATTCAAAATATTCTAAAATATACCTCATCAATATTTACATCATCATCATCATCAACAACAATCGCGGATTAAGCCCATGTGGTTTGTTCCGGTCTCATAGATTCTCATTCAAAAGTTGGATTCATCTCTTCTTCGGTCTACCAACATTCCTGCGTCCTTTTGGTTTGTATTTAAGTATAATTTTGGGAATGCGATCATCTTCCATTCTTTGAACATGTTCTTTCTATTTTTTCTAGATTCTTTTATTCTATCTAAGAGTTTAAAGATATTTAGCTCATTTCTAATATCTTCACTTCTTCTCTTATCTAGAAGTCTGCAACCAGCCCCACTTCTCAGAAATCTCATTTCAGCTGCTTCTATGATCTTCTCTTCTCTTTTAGTTAAAACCCAAAATTCACTACCATACAATAGTAAGGGGACTGCTGCTACTTTATAAAATTTTAGTTTTGTTTCTTTTCTTGTGCTTTTAAATATCCTTTTGATTGTTCCACATATATAATTACATTTATTAAGTTTGTTAAATAGATCTTCATTTTTAAAATAGGAGATTTCATAACCAAGGTATTTAAAATGGTTCACTTGTTCAATGGGGTTTCCCTCCAGAATTATTTTAGCTCTTACGGTATCTGATCCCTTAAAAGCTAGGATTTTCGTTTTATTTATTGATATTTTGAAATTATATTTCTGTATAATGTATTTAACAGAAAGAGCGATTTCTGTAGACCATTTTCTGAACTAGATATTAGAACTTGGTCGTCTGCAAAAAGTAAGGTATCTAACATCTTATTTCTTATTTTGAAATGTGAGTCCAAATTTATCTGCCAATTATATATTATATCGTCAATATAAATATTAAAAAGGGAGGATGAAAGTCTTACACCTCTATTTATTGTTGCTGTTGTATTGTTTTTATTTTTGCCTCCAATTTCTATTGTTATTTTATTTTCTACATATAGACATTTTATTGCAGTTATTAGGTGCTGAGGTACTCCTTTCTCTTTCATTATATTCCACAATTTATTTCTGTTAACTTTGTCGGATGCCTTTTGAAGATCTATAAATGTCATAAATGTTGGTAGATTATATTCTCTATGTTTCTCAATTATTTGATTGATAGTGAAAATGCAATCTGAACAGGATCTGCCTTTCCTGAATCCATTCTGGGCTTCTAGAATAATACTTTCCATAATTACATTTAAACGACTTTTCAATATAGTTGCATACATTTTATAACAGGTACCCAAAATATTTATGCCTCTGTAATTTTCACAATCATGACGATCTCCTTTTTACACGCTTTATATTACCTTGACCTGTATCTATCTATCTATCTATCTATCTATCTATCTATCTATCTATCTCTATCTATCTATGTAACGGAATCTTTCAACGCGATTTTCACCCACTAAAAATCATCGGATCGACTTGAAACTTTGTATACTTGTAGAGGACCCGTGACAATATAATAATTTCATATTTATTTTCTAAAATCCTGGCCATAATCATCAGAAAATCAAAAAAAAAAGTGTTTTTGTATAAATGTAACGGAATCTTTCAACGCGATTTTCACCCACTTAGAAACATTGGATCAACTTGAAACTTTGTATACTTGTAGAGGATCCATGACAATACAATAATTTCATATTTATTTTCTAAAATCCTGGCCATAATCATCATAAAATAAAAAAACGTGTTTTTGTATCAATGTAACGGAATCTTTCAACGCGATTTTCACCCACTTAGAAACATTGGATCGACTTGAAACTTTGTATACGCGTAGAGGACCCGTGACAAAATACAAATATTTTCATTCAAATTATTTTTTGTTTCAAAAATCCTGGCCAGAATCACATCCGAGACAATCAAAAAAAATGAAAACTGGTATAGTAGGTTGCGGACTTGTCGAGTTTTTAGTCAATCGTTGTAAGAGCTCAGTTGGTAGAGCAGTGGATTCTTAGTGGTATATAATTTCAGTAATCCATACGTCGCCGGTTGAAATCCGGCTGGGAGGATTTTTTTATAGTAGGAGTATTACTTTTAGCTCATACTACAATAGTATCGAATTTTAAGATATTTACATTTTTATCTTATTCTGTAAAATATTAAAACTAAAAAATAAAAAATAAATAATAGTTTTAAAAAACTAAAAGAACACGCTTTATTAGAAAACTAAAAAATGAAAAATAATTTTAATTTCCAGTACGCTTGGGATAAAATAAAGTGGTCAACAAAAAAATCATCTCCAACACATATAGAATAAAATTAGAGTTATCAACAAAAAGAAAATAATTTTACCATCAAAAGCGTGGGGTGATTTTTATGATTTTTACATTTTCTTCTTAGAGAGCTTACTTTTATCAATATCTGTTTATTATCAAATATATTAACTGATATAGAGCACCCCACGCTTTTGATGGTAAAATTATTTTCTTTTTGTTGATAACTCTAATTTTATTCTATATGTGTTGGAGATGATTTTTTTGTTGGCCACTTTATTTTATCCCAAGCGTACTGGAAATTAAAATTATTTTTCATTATTTAGTTTTCTAATAAAGCGTGTTCTTTTAGTTTTTTAAAACTATTATATATTTATAAATAGGATATATTTTGGCCGTCTTCCATTCTTCTGGGATATGCCCAGTCTTCCAGCATGTATTCAATAAATCTAAGATACGTTGTTTTAGTTGAATAGAGCCATATTTTATTAGTTCAGTATTAATATTATCAATGCCAGGAGTTTTTTTTTTTACAATGATTGATGACAGTTATTAATTCTTCGAAAGAAATTGGATCTATATTTTCGTCAATTAATGATAAGTTTATTTCCTCATCATCTGATTGTTCTGTCCATAGACGTTTGAAATAAGATATCCATTTATCCTCAGAAATTATGTTCAATTTGAGTTGATCTTTTTCCTGATTATTAATGTGTTTTAGAATCTTGTAGGCTTTATCTTGTTGTCCATGTAAATCATGTTCCAGGTCACTAATATATTTTTCCCATGAACTCCTTTTAATTTTTCTAATTTCTCTTCGAGCAAGGGCATTTCTTTTTTTGTATTCAATCAGGTTTTCATCTGTTCTCATATTCAAGTATCTCAAGTATGCATCTTTTTTTTCCTTAACCAGTTTTGCTATTTCATCGTTCCAAATGTTTAATCTTTTATTATTATATCTTTTATTTCTAGTTCCAAGTGATTCTGAAGCAGCCTGTATTATATTATCTTTTAATTCTTCCCATTCTGTATTAATATTTCTACTTATAGCATTTTGTTTTATATATAGATCTAGTCGTTGTTGATATAAATTTCTAATCGATTCATCTTGAAGTAGGTGCACTTTAAAAGTTTCTTCATTTGTTTTGTTTGCCGTATTAATTTTACTTCTTTTCCACTTTGCTGGTATTGCTAATTTAGTAATTAGAAGGTAATGGTCAGAACCAATATCACATCCTCTAAATACTCTTGTATCAAGCACTAACTTATAACATTTTTCATTGACTATAGTGTAGTCTATTATGCTTCTTTGTCCTCTTGCTGACCAAGTGTATTTATGTATATCCCGATGTGGAAAAAAGGTGTTTGTAATTCTTAAATTATTATAATTTGTAAAATTTATTAGAAGTCTTCCATTTTTATTTTGGGTTGTTTCTCCATGTTTCCCCATTATATTTTTAATAGGTTTACTGCCTGTTCTGGCATTATAATCTCCAGCTATTATTAAATAGTCATTTGGATTAACTTTATTAATTTGTTTCTGTAGATTTTCATAAAAGTCTGTACATTCTTCTAATTTACCTTCCCCTGGATTATAAACACCTATTATCGTTACATAATTTCTCACCGTTTTTACCTTTTTAACCTTATTTTTATTATTCTTTCATTGAAATACTCATAACTGTGAATTCTATTCTTCCATTTTCTTCTTATTAATATTGCAATTCCAGCTGCTGCTCTTTTCTCTCGTGATACCCCATCATAAATCATTATATATTTCTCTAATTCGACTGATCCTTTTAATTTATTTTTAGTTTCTGGAATTACAGCAACATCTACATTCATTTTGTCTAGTTAATTTTCTAGTTCAGTTTCTTTATTTGTGATACCTCTGGGATTCCAAACTCCTATTTTCATTATTTCATTTCTGCCTAAATATTTGTTCCTGTTTCTAGCCAAGGTTGTCAACGTTGGGACAGTCCTGTTTCCATTATCTATGAGACTTTTAGTAATAAAGTATTTCCTCTGGGTACGTTACTGGCGTTCCGCAGAGTGAGATGTACGATGGGATTGCCATCTTAAGGCTAGACATCATAGCCCCCAGTTTTATGAACCCCAAATGGAGGGCTGCCTCTTCCGCTCCTTAGGACCGTTGAGGACTTCTCCCTTGTTACCCCGGGAATGGGTCTCCACATTTTTCCCTGGAAAATGGGTGCCTCCTTCGCACATTTATTTCTGTCCTTTGAGGTCTTCACACGTTACCCTGTGCAGGGGACCCTTCGATCAGGTACTACACCCCGGGTCAGTGTGACCTGAAGGTCGCGAGGGAAGGGACGCTAGACCCTTTGATGAGACTGCCTCATAGAGGGTTCTCATCCGCTACCCCAATATTTACAACTTAAAATAGTTTATTACACATGGGTGATACATTTGAGTCATGCTTCAGTCGATTCTCATGAAATAAAATGGCGGAAAGTATCGAGTCTTCTGTTGCTGTGTCGACATCTCCCTGTCAAAAGTGACAGTAATTGTGGCGCGGGCGGAAGTATATAGCTTCTACAACGTACGACAGTGTCCTTAACCAATGAAAAGCGAGCAGGTCACGTGGTTTTGTTTTGACGAGGTTCACTTTAAGAGCGAACAAGGTACAATACCGCGCTCCGCATGGAACTTGGATCTCTGAACTATGATATGCCCTGATCTAAATAAATGCGATTAATAGGACTACTTTTTGTTTTTTCCTTCCAGGCAATTGCTGGAATACCGCAATAAAGTAAATTGTAAAACTTATAGTGTAGCATTCTAACCGGTTTGACATGTTATGTCACTACTAAACCAATGTAATCAAGATTACTACTAACAGTCACAAATTCACATAAATGTATTAGTGTGATGAGAATAACAATTCAATAAATACATTTATTTTGGGATTATATAGAACCCTTAAAGTTCAATGTCTCATTTGCTAAGGCTCTAAACTGGCCTTTATCATCACCCAACAAATCCAGTCCATTCTCCAATATCCAGTTTTCTAATCTCCTACATCTATTGGCATGCAGCTCTTATAGTTTAGCTAGGCGCCTCCTTGACGTGCCTCTCTATTTGCTGCCTTCTTTCTCCATCTTCTAACTCCCATCCTTCGCAGATCTTCCTCCAGACAGTCCAACCACTTCAATCTCGGTCTTACTCTGTATCTTCCCCTCCTGAATTTCTTTCAAAAACCTTTCTACTCGTTCTACTACCATCCATTATGATCACATGTCCAGCCGATTCTATTCTTTTAGTTTTTATCTGTATTACTATATTAGGTATCTTATACAATTGATTTATTCGTTATTTGTCTTTATTCTCCATCTTTCTTTATCTTGTGTCCATAAATTTTCTTCAGTGTCTTCCTTTCCCATCATTCCAACTGTAGTTTTATTATTTTTTTTCGTCATAACCCAGGCTTCACATCCAAGGTTTATTAATATGTTCCCTAACATTCTAATATTATTCGCCTACCTACATGTAAATCTTTTTAATCGTCTCTTACTAAAGGGTTTACAAAAAATGAATAAAGCATTTCTACCATCATAAATTCGAGTTACTGGATTTCCTGTCCATTTCAATCTCCTAGACTCAACAACCGTGAAAATATTACGATAAAGTTATGATCTTTATGAAATGTCTCATTTTGAATCTTCTTTTATTCACCATTCCTATCTCTTATCAAACTTATTCTTCAATACTTGCCTTATTAAATAGGATACGGTAGAATAATCGATTAAGGAAATACGCTACAAGCCGGAAGGTTCGGGTTCGAGTCCAGGTGGGATCAGGATTTTCAAAACTGACTCAAACCTTCAGCCGGTACCATGACCCCGGGTCGACTCAGCCTCTAATGGAAATGGATACCTGACGTTTCTTGTGGGGGTAAAGGTGGTTGTAACGCAGGGTTGACAACTCGACTAACTAACATCTCGTGCCAATTGTCTAGGAAGTGGGAGCCTTTATCTCGTACTGCCCCAAGGACCTCCTAAAGCCTGTAGTGGGATCACTTTACCTTTTTACTTGGCTTAATATAACATACAAGTTTCACACCCACAAAGTGTCAAAAGCAAGATTATCGTTTTATAAATTTTAATCTTTGAATTCTTAGACAGAAGCCAAAAAGACAGGAGCATTAAACGGAGAGAAGTAGCGTAATGTTCTACTTTATTTTTTATTTTACAAAATAACTAGTTTACAACCCGTGTTTCACTGAGAAGTATTTCACAGGGTGTTTAGAGATATATGTACATGATTTTAATTATAGTAAAATTACATAAAAATGCGAAAGATGAAGTATATTGATCTTGGAGAGTGTAAAAGAATTGTTTTACTTTAAGCCGTTTTAATTGGTTAATTTTTTATGATTTTGATCTATTGACAATGATCCAATCTTTTCACATTTTTTCATAAGAATTATTGTCTTTACTATAGTCTCTATAGTTACTCCGTCATCATAACCTATTTTATTTTAATCACAACGTATTTCTAGGAACGTCCTTTTTTGTGTGTTATATCTAAACCAATTTCCTGATAAACGTTTAAACAGACAACAATATTTATTGGCAACTTGTTAAGATTATATTTTATTAGATTCGCCTCATGGTATACACCAGAAGCTTATAAACTTCCTTAAGATTCTAAACCTAAGTTGATCGCCATAATTGTCCTAGCGGTACATTCAAGAGCGAAACCATAAGGGAAGAACGTTCAGTGGTAAAACTGAATAGCAATGTATTTTTTGTTTCAATCCCTTCTCGGTAGAGAAGTTATTACTCGCCCTAGTTAAATATGCACGCGGAAAATATGCTAAAATGTGCTATCGATTCTCTTCCTTCTCTTACTATTTTGCCACTTCCTGTCCCCTGTGTTGTGTTATTTGACCGGGAAGGAAAATCTGGCAAATACTGGGTTTTTTAAATGATCCGAAACCTGCAGCAGTCGTTCACCAAATGAATAATTCGGCAACCATGTTACTACTGGGGAATAAGCTGTCCCTCTTCTACCTTCCTCATTACATGTTGTCAATTCTCGACCCCGTGTTGTGTTGTGAGGCTGGTAATAGAGAGATAACAAACGCTGTGATTTTAAATGATCCGACACCTACAGCAATCTTAGACTAAATTATTAATTTGACAACCATGAAATGAACTTTTGCGTGTGTTTAGGGCTTATCTCTTCGAAAGAGTAGTAGTTTGGCGACACTAGCGCTAACACTTCCCTTCTAGCCATCCAGGCTCAATTTGGGCGAGTAATAGTAGACATGTTTACATATTCGTCCTTTACATATGGACACATTTAACAATGAAGAATCTTTCCTCTCTAGAAAGGGTGAAAGCGAGATATATAAAGGCAGTATTAGGAGTGTCAAAAGTAACACATTCAAGACTCGTATACCTACTGGCGAAGGAAACTTTCCTCATCGACGACCTCAGAACAAGCATACTCTTACCCAGCACCAGCGCATCTGAGCAGCTGCTAGCAACATTGAACAGAAAAAGAGAAGAAATGCATCCAGAATTTTACAGCACCGGGGCAATGGTGGACCGTGCGTGGACAAAAGAAAATTTCGAAATGAGACACGTCATCACTAGGTTGGCAGTCCATGGATTCCACCACCTGATATGCAACAAAACAAAATTTCATGAAGCAAATATAGACTGTCAATGTACGCTATGCGAAAAATCGTGTGACCGATATCACATTGAGCTATGTACAAAAAGAACAAAAATAGTATGTGAATATGCAAATATGTAAATTTAAAATGTATTCTATTTTAATCCTGGCTATTTGGCTGCAATAAAATTATTAATATTCGTCCTTTACTCTAAGCATATCATGCAAGCATACCTTTATTAAGCTATTTCTTGGTAGACTTATACAGATTCAAACAAAATTTTATAAAGAGCATCTAACCTAAACGAGTCATAGATTTTTTGAAATATATAAATAACAGATATGCTATACCCTGGATGATTTAAGTATATTGCCATTTATTTTCTAAAATTCGCCGTATATTGAACATTTGATACTGTTAATTCATTTCGATTTAACCCGCACTTATGATCTCTTATATTATCTTCTACATAATGAAGTTCACCATCATCATCGCCATAATACATTCACGAATTTAGCCCATTTGTTGACCTGTTTCGGTCTCAAGAGAAACACCATCCAAAAGTCTTTTGAGTGGACGTCCTGGTTTCTTTGCTGTGGGCCGTCATATTTCAATTCCTTCTGGATTCCTTCGTGTTGAGATTTGCAAGTAAAGTTGACGTTCCTTAGGACGGGTTACTGGCCCGACGCTAAGTAGTCCAGTGGTTGGGCTGCTACCTTTTAGTCTCTGGACAGACATTATAACACCGCATTTACTCAGTACCCGGCGTTATACCGCCGTGACTCGGTCCTCAGAGCTTCGTTTGTGAAAACGAATTGTACCACGAGAAATAATGAAGTTAAACTTGCTAATAGAATGCTGGATGGAATTAGTAGTAGTAGTAGTAGGACTTTATTAGACAAAAAGTAAGATATTTACAATATTATTTACAAATATGGGTCGCACGGGCAGTTAGTCGTACGTGCTGTTGACAGTCCGTTACAATAAAGTAATAATTGGTAATTCTCGTAGCATAAAGAAAAACAAAAAAACAATAACATTACAATTACATAAAGAAAACACAATAATATTACAATTACATAATAATACAATAGAATTATACACTAATTAAGTTATGTATAATTATTAAGAATTAATGGTATTGCATTTTGATAACATATATTTATTCATGAATGAGTGTTGTTCTTATTTTCTGCGTTTTGTCCAGAAATTTACCCAAGTTTATCCAATTTTCTGGATTTGCCAATAACTCGTGGCATGCCAATCTTTCCCGATTTTAATTTAGAAATCTTTCCGGTAATAACTGACGTCTCCAATATTTATTTAAGATTTATTTAAGATTTATTTAAGATTTATTTAGCCTGGTGGAGTTAAGGCCATGTGGCCTTCTCTTCCACTCACCAGGACAAACATATATTACATAAGAATATAACAATCTTAATTAACTCTAATATTAAACACTAAGTAAAAATTTGATCAAAAGATAATATCTAATATACATATTACGATCTATATATAATACAACCAGTTAATATTAGTTAAAATTAAGACTAAAACTAATAATAAAATGTATACAAGCAAGACATATTAAATTGTCCCTGTCTAGTGTATATAAAAAACAGGAAAATAATGAGATATAGAAAACTAAATTTACGATTATACAATACTTAAAACAAAACAAATAAAAATATTTGTTATTCTTAATATTATTTACATAAATAATTAAATATATTAATATTGCTAAAAGAATACTATCAGTGAGGTGTATAAGTTAGTTTGTTATTAAATAATTCTTTAGTTTGTATTTGAAGGATGTTATAGTTTGACAGTCTCTGACATAGGGTGGAAGGGAATTCCATGTTTTGGTAAGTGACACCGTAAAAGATAATGAATAATATACAGTGTGATGAGGCGGGATATAAAGGACAATGTGCTGATGGGATCGAGTGTCAAGATTATGTGTGTCGGATAGTCTGATGAAGCGGCGTGATAAATAATTAGGCGATGATGTGTGAAGTATTTTATAGAGAAGGGATAGGGAATGGACAGTTCTACGATCTCTTAAACGAAACCACGATAATTGTTCCAGGGACGGTGTAACATGGTCAAATTTGCGAATACCACAAATAAAACGTGCGCAAGTATTATGAACACGTTGAAGTCTTTGAGTGGAAATAATATTTAAGTCTGTAAAAAGAGTGTCACAATAATCAAAATGGGGCATTGCAAGTGTTTCTACTAACATTTTCCTAAGGGCGAATGGCAAACAATTTCGTACACGATTTAATGAATGTATTATTGAGAAGACTGTTTTGCATGTATGGTTTATTTGTGTATTCCAATTTAAGTTTTTGTCAATAAATACTCCTAGAATTTTTACTGTCTCACTATAAGGGAATATTCTAAATCATCACATTTTCTTAATATATGTATCTCATCTTCAAAGTTCCCGCACATTGGACATATTCGCATATCGTGATCGTCGCTAATTTTTAGGAATTTCCATGCCCCTAGCCTAAACCAAGCAAGCCCTGATCTCTCTTTAAATCCTAGGTTGACTAAATAAGGGATGGAATTATTGTATATGGTATTAACAAAATTAATTATTATAATCGGATCTGTCGTTTTTTTAGAATTGGAACAATTATTCTTTCTAATCGTGTGGTAATCCCTCCATGGTATATTACCTTGTCGTGGTGGAGTGGCTTGCGTGCTTAAATAGTCCCGAGAGCTATGCCGGTGGTAGCATTGCTGCTGATACGGTTACCCATGCCGGACTGGTCGAAGGTGATAAGCCAGACGAAAAGAAAGTACCTTGGTCGAAAGAGTGACGATATTTTACCATAAAAATACAACCGTCAAGAAATGCGGACATGGGTTCCACTAGGGTAATCTTTAAGTGAGGAAAGAAGATTACGGGTACGGTATTTGAGAATAAAGTTCTTAGGAAAATTTTTTGACCAAAGAGAAATGAGCTGACAGGTGAATGGAGAAGACTACATAACAGTGAACTACATGGTCTTTATAGGAAGCCAGATATAATAAGAACAGTTAAGTCTCGTAGACTGTGATGAGCTGGACATGTGGCACGAATGGGGAATGAAAGACGTGCATGGAAGCTTCTTGTAGGAAAACCAGAGGGAAAACGCCCAGTTGGTAGACCAAGAATGAGATGGGAGAATAACATTAACTATGATTTGAGGGAAGTAAATTATACAGAGCTTATGTCCGCGCGGCCATGAACCTATGGGTTCGATAGTGCCAGTGAGTTATTCATGTGGTGGTTCCTTGTTATTCCAGATTAAACGAATGAGCTAAGATATTAGTGATAGCATTAATACGGTAAGTATTTTAGGGCCTTCACGGTATATGCAGATGTCATCAAGTTCAATTCCTGGTGGTTCCAGAGGAGTAGGTAGTGGTGGGCCGTACCAAAACGTTCCGGGTTTTTGTCGGGGTTCTCCCGTTTCCCCGAATTTCATCCCACCAACACTCTCAATTTCCCCTTCCCATCCCTACATGTCATTTCATTTCATATCACCTCATCTTATGTTACGAAAAAAGTTTGTGTGGTAGCCACACGTGTTGAAAATATGTGGTTGCGGGGATCTATTGGAGCCCCACCAAGGTGTTACCTCATGACTCCAAGCGTGAGCAATAAAAATTGTATCTGGGGCCAACGGGAGGGTTGTCTTCCTACCTCGCGGCCATGGGCCAAACCCATAAATGGTAGGAGAAGAACTTGATGTGTCGGAACTGAAAGACGACCTACAACTCACATAACATCATAGAGCAGACCTATTCATCTCCATAATACTGGAATAGCGCAATGAACCTTTCAGGTCGCGGTGCTCAGGAAAGTAATTTCCCGCCCAGTCTGAATAAAGAACTAAGAACTAATTATATGGATTTGATTGATTTTTTTTTATTTAGGAATATTCCACAATACAGTGTTTCTCCTTCAACCGAAAGTGATTTGTCGCCAGAAGTTCCAGTCTAAAGCATCTTCTTCCCTCAAATCTCTAGCTTACATACTTATCTTCACTCCATCTACCCACATTTCTCTAGGCCTGCCTCTTCCACTTCTTCCATTAGCTTTCCAATTAAGGAGTTTTTTTGGTATTCTCTCTTCTCCCATCCTCTTATGAGGTGTTCATACCATTCCATACGTTTTTGTTCTATTTTTCCTAATGTTTTTTTTTCAACTTGCATAATTTCCCTTGTTGTGCTATTTCTGATCTTATCCCTTCTTGAAATTCTTGTCGATCGCCTCCAAAAATTAATTTCTACTGCTAACAGCTTGTTGGCTTGTTTTCTACATACTGTCCAGGTTTCGGACCCATATAATAAAATGCTTTGTAACAGAAGTTGAAATATAGTTTTAGTCGTTCGGTATATTATTATATATGTATTCCAAAGCACTGAGTTCAACATACCAATGATTCTTCTTCCATCATTTATTCTTCTTTCAATTTCTGTAGTTGAATTGCCACTTTTATCTAAAATAGACCCTAAATATATAATTTTTTTAACATTACGTATTCTTTCTGAATTACATTTTAGCTCCTTTGTTGTATCCGATTCCGATTGAGGGTCTTTCCACTTTTCAGCGGTTGCCCTTTTACCAGCCGGCTGCTGGCCCTTCACATCCACATGTGTAAATCACAGAGGTAGATGATCAACAGCCAGTGTAGGGGTGACATGTGGTTAGCATGTCGAGTGCCCCAGCCGTTATAGCTGGTTCCTCAACCTGGAGCCGCTACTTATTGTAGCTACCCAATTGCCTCACGATGCTGGGTGGGCACCGGTCCCATACTGGCCGAAATACCATGAGAAAATTTCTTCCCCCATGGAGACTCGAACCAGCGCAAGTCCCGTAGCTCTGCGCCAAGGCTTCCTACCTTAACCGCTCGGCTACGGCGCGGGACTGTTGTATCCAATGAAAGATATTATGTTATATTATAATTTATCTGCAACCCCCATTTTTTGTATTATATCTCTAATTTCTTTAACATGAAAGATGCATCATCTGGATCCTGAGAAATCACCACCTGATCATCTACAAATAGTAAATGGTGGAGGTAATATTTGATTGATGCTGTGATAATATTTCTATAAAAAATACAGTGTTATTACCGGCATTGATATTCGTTTATAAAAGGAATGTTTTAGATTAGATTAGATTAGAATAGATTAGACTGTAAACAGTGATTTACTGGAATCTTCTGAAGAGAGGACATATTTACAAGTATTTCTCTTAAAAGGCTATAAGTAAGCAGAAATTTTAAATTGTTCACTTGCGTACAAATTAACTAAATACCAAAATTGCATCAATTTACGCTCACCTCGAACTCATACGTAATTACTGAATGGAAAGAAAATATATACACTGATCTTAGAGCTCTACAGAGAATTAGACATCTTCAACATTCGTAATATTATAACAATGTGATACTTTTCTGAAAGAGAATAATTAGGTACTATCCTTAAAATGATAGTGAACAGACTAAAAAAAACATCGTCTCCTGGCGGAATACCCCATTTATAAGTAGTCTAATTTAATTATTCCAGTTACAAAAAAGATCGTAAATAAAACACCTATGATTTGTCGATTCAACAATTAATTGGTTGAGGTACCAATAACCCAATATCTTGGTATTTAGACTGATCACTGTTATTAACCTCTTGTTACACTGTTCACACGATATTAATGAAGGACAAGAGCGAAGATAGCCTCCAGCAAGTGATTTTCAAGGTAATTACCAGGGCAACCTCAAGATCGAGTCATTCTGGGGTCACTGCGTATGTATGGAAATTTATGTGTAGGAGCACGTGAAATTATAAATTTATTACGCCTATAACATGCAACGTCAATCCAATTAGCGATCGGTTATCTTTGTGCTATCCAAACCTGTTTTTTTATTTTATATGGCCTACTTTGTTAAATCTATATATTTACGTATGAAGAAAAAATGGAGGGCACACTACATATCACTTGTCAATTGTTCAAAGATAAAGAATCAACAACTATTAATTTATTTCTACATTAGTTTCAACGCCTCATATAAATTAGATTATATATATATATATATATATATATATATATATATATATAAGTATATACTAAAGATATGTAAAGTTAATATTTAGTGTTTATCTATTTATTTGTTTGTTGAATTATTTATTTAGCCTGATGTGATCTTCTCTCCCGATCAACTACTGCACACATAGGATTATTAATTTGCAACAATTGTAATTTTGGATAACATACATTACGAAAATTGTGTCATAATCATAATAATAAGAATAATAAAATACCGATTGAATTTGTTATTCGTGAGGTATACGGTTCAAACCCTGGTACGGGTCAATTTGACAGGTTTATTTCCTGATTTTCTCAGTCGTCAAGTGAAATGCTGGATTGGAATTTCATAGCCAGGATGATTTTATCATATTTACCACTTTATGTTATCATTTTACAAAGGAGATACCATATGAACTTATATGTTAAACGTCTATCGATAAAAACAAAATTAAGAATACAATAGGCAGTTCTAACTAATATACTTAAAACAATTACAAGGAATAAAATGAAATAAAAAGCAATGTTTTAATACACACACAAGCAAATTGAATGAAAGTAAAATTAAACAAATTACAAGTGAATTATTTAGGATGTAATATTATTCTTCATCAAAATGCATATTTTACAACAGACAAACGTGTAAAAATTTGATAAAACCAAGTTTCACACAGACTGTATTTCACTGAAAATTGAAAATTGTGTGAATACCTACAGAGATTACACCTTTGAAAAGGTCCGTTACCCACGAAATGTTAAACTAAGCGAATTTATCAGCAAGTTTCCAAAGAACTCTCCGAACATTATCCTCCCACCTATCTCGAAGCCTTTCTAATGTTCTCTTTCAAATGGATTTCTAATAAATTGAAAGCATTTCTACTGTCATAAATCTGCGCAACTGGATGACCTGTCCTTTTCAATCTCCTGGATTCAATAACCCTGAAAATATTAACATAATATAAATATTATGAAGTTCCTCAAGGTGAAATTTCCTCTATTCTCCATTACCATAAATTGTATAAATACATAAGTGATTTATTTAAACTGACAGAATTTGGGCAATCCAATTACGCAGTTAATTAACATATACATGATGCAATTAAAACTCAAACAAATCTTAACAAATAGCACCCGGCGTGCGCTGCTACGCCTAAATAAATGAAAATTAACGTGTTTTATGTTCAGTTAAATAAGTAAGACAAAAAAATTATATCGAAATTATTTTTAGATACCCCGTTCTGTTTACCCGGCGTTGTCCGAAAATCTACTCATCCCGATCTTCTCGGCATAAATGAGGTGAAAGACAAAAATTAATGTACTTATTATGATTAGTTGAATAAGTAGAATGAAAAATAATTATAAATGTATATCGTAATTATTTTAAGATTCCTCGTGCTTATTACCCGGTGTTGCCCGGGAATCTACTTATCTCGATCTTCTTGGCATAAATGAGCTAAAAGATAAAATTCGTTATTGTGAGTTATCCGTAAAAGAATACCCGTCATGTGCTTGCAATGCTTGACTCGATCTTCTTGGCATCAATGAAAGACAAATATGTTTATAAGAGATAAACATATGCTGTCGCGGACTTTTTTGTAGAGCTTTTTGAGATATTCAATTCTGTATACATTAATTTTGTGTATTTGTTATGGTTTACGCAGCGTAAGCAATTTAAGCGTCCAAGGAGCTACTTTTTTTCAAGTTTTCTACTACAAACGGCAATTTTAAGAGTGTAGGAGTTGAGTATCGCAACTCTCTTATAGCCTATGTTCATCCCGAAAATCTCCTGAAGATTTTGCAAAAAGCCCCATCAAAATCAGACCAACGGTATGGGCGTGCATAAAGTATGAACAAACGAACATTAATTTTTATATATTAGATACCCTATCACATAACATCACATTATTCTTCTCGTTTCACTGTCTCACTTTCCCGTTATTGGTATTCGTTACCAGAAATCAGATGCTGCCGGGTTGTAGTCACTTTCAATAAAAAAAAATATTTGATTTCTGAAAGCTCGAGGTGTGTCACTTTTATCGTAATATCATAAATCACTATTTTCACCTACTTCAAAACGCTGGATCGACTTGAAACTTTGTATACTTGTAAAGGACCAATGACAATACAATAATTTCATTATTTTGTTTCTAAGATCCTGGCCAGGATCATCAGGGACATCAAAAAAAGTGTCTGTGTATCTATGTAACGGAATCTTTCAACACGATTTTCACCACTTAAAAACATTGGATCGACTTGAAACTTTGTATACTTGTAAAGGACCAATGACAATACAATAATTTTGTAATTGTTTTCTAAAATCCTGGCCAGAATCATCAGAAAATAAAAAAATAAAAACCGGTATAATAGGTTGCGGACTTGTCGACTTTTTAGTCAATCGTTGTAAGAGCTCAGTTGGTAGAGCGTTGGACTGTAGTCGTATATAATTTCAGTAATCCATAGGTCACTGGTTCAAATCAGGCCCGGAGGATTTTCTTTTTAGAAAAGTATTAAGCAATTAAATTTTCATGGGATTCCGGTTTATGACAATCAATTAAACTAAATTTTTAAAAAATTAATAATAGTTTAATAATAACTAAAACAACACACTTTATTAGAAAACGAAACTAAAAAATAAATAATAGTTTTAAAAAACTAAAACAACACGCTTTATTAGAAAACCCAACTAAAAAATGAAAAATAATTTTAATTTTCAACACGCTTGGGATAAAATTAAAGTGGTCAACAAAAAAATCACCTCCAACACCTCTAGAATAAAACTAGAGTTATCTACAAAAAAAATAATGTTACCATCAAAAGCGTGGGGGTGATTTTTATGGTTATTACGTTTTCATCTTAGAGACTTTACTTTTACCAATATTTGTTTATTATCAAATATATTAATTGATATAGAGCACCCCACGATTTTGATGGTAAAATTATGTTTTTGTAGATACCTGTAGTTTTATTCTAGATGTGTTGGAGATGATTTTTTTGTTGACCATTATAATTTTATCCCAAGCGTGTTGGAAATTAAAATTATTTTTCGTTTTTTAGTTCGGTTTTCTAATAAAGCGTGTTGTTTTAGTTTTTTTAACTATTATTTATTTGATGTCCTGATGATCCTGGCCAGGATCTTAGAAAAAAATTATGAAATTATTGTATTGTCATTGGTCTTTTACATGTATACAGAGTTTCAAGTCGATCCAATGTTTTGAAGTGGGTAAAAATCGTGTTGAAAGATCCCGTTACATAGATGGACAGATACAGGTCAAGCTAATATAAAGCGTGTAAAAACAGCTATAATGGCTGGAGGACCCGACATGCTGACCACATGTCATCCCTATACTGGCGGGAAAATCATCTACCTCTGTGATTAGCACATGTAAATTTGAGGACAGAAGCCAGCAAGTAGACCAAGAGCCTTCTAGGCTAGTCGCGCCGTAGAGTTTGTTGTACCATGTTAACATAAATGTTAAAATCTTTTATTTTTACCTAATCTTATAAAAAGAAGTAAATCAATAAATAATAATAATAATAATAATAATAATAACATCCAAGAATAGGTAAGATCATAATGTAACGATTGCACAAAAACAAGTGCAGAGCATTGACACAAGAAAAAAAAAACAATACCATTCACATGTGCAATACGGAAGCAAGGAAATCGCCTTTCTTTCACTTAATTCTGAATTAATTACACTGAGCACCAAAAAAAGAAACTTTTTTGTCTCAGAAACAAAAATATGTGATTCTGATAGTATTTTTTCTCCTGAATTCAAATATCATATCGGTTTTTTCTCCATCACGCAAGGTTTCCGAGAGACTGAAATTTATAATTTCAAACACTTTAATATTTTGTACATTCATAACTACACAATATTCGAACATTCAGACTCACCTAGAAATTAAGAAATGACGATTTTCTGCTATATTTCGCCTGTGGAGCATCCCTCTTGATGGTCCAACAATAATCGGGCAGCATATTAGGATTCCATTTGCCTTGATTTCTCTTTTCCATAGCTGAAATCTCCTGAGTTAGCTCATTTGGTTTTATTTTACAGTGGACAAATGGACGAAAAAATGTTTATTAAAAGAATAATTATTTAAATCCATTAACTGAAATTGAAATAAAAAAAACTGTGGGTGATGGAGAAATTCCGAATACATATTTGAAAACACGATAAAAAAAACTGCATTAAGTACAACTATTGGTACTCATGAGACAAAAATCATGTTGACCAGGTTATTTAACTCCGGGAATTCCAGTTGTACCTATGAGTTTTGTTCGACTTTTAGCCAATTCCTAAGGAATGTAATATTGAGGTTGTTCTCATTAAAATATTTTAAAAAATATATACTCATTCATATATATATATAGTTTTCTGTCAGAGGCAAATATTTCACTGCAATCATGGTATTTTCATGCATTTCATGCAATGATTTCCAGCTTTACTAGGGAATTACAGATATCGTAGCTTCCCATTGCTTTCCACACCGGTGATTGATGATAATGATGGCCGGATGATTTTCGGGGACCGTTGGGCCCTAAGCTTCTTCACATTTGTCTTACTGGTGAGAATAAGACCCGAAAAATTCATCCTCACTAGGAATCTGTCTTGTAGGGAATCGAACCCGGGCCTGCTGCGTGACAAGGTGCAACGCGTTGCCTCGAGACCACAGAGCTGGACAAAAAAAAACACACACACACAGACAGGCTATATATATTTATATATATATATATATATATATATATATATATATATATATGTGTGTGTGTGTCTGTCTGTTGACGATTTTGCTGCAGCAATTTCTTATTTTTCGGAACCTATCACAGCATATAGTAATCAATAATTAAGCAAGTAAGGTCGAGTTCGTTAACAACCAAAATCGAACTACTTAGCAGTGGAGTTCACCTGAAGCGAAATTTTAAATTGTTCTAGCGGTCGCAATTTTCGATTTTTTGCAATAATTGTATAGTTTATGCTACTGAAATAAAACGAATAACATATTCTCAAGAAATCAGCAAAATCCGATCATTGGGAGTGGGTGTTTGTCAGAAAGCCGAAATTAAAAAATCATTCTAGCGTCCGCCAAGTTTGTTTTCTCGCAACGTAACTGAATACATACGATTTAATTAACAAATACATATGCGTTCCGTAAACCAGCAAAATCCGAAAA
The DNA here is from genome assembly GCA_030220185.1 of Diploptera punctata. Classification (NCBI taxonomy): domain Eukaryota; kingdom Metazoa; phylum Arthropoda; class Insecta; order Blattodea; family Blaberidae; genus Diploptera; species Diploptera punctata. Next base: position 1,953,529 of record JASPKZ010009371.1, on the reverse strand, counting down.
TAAATTCGACTTGTTGAGGGATTCGCATAGTAAGCGCAGTTCCTACGTGACGGACTTTTATATTTATTTGTTTATTTGTTTAATCTTGTCTAATGCCACCAGGTTGTCTTTTATGGCATTTCTGGTTTTCTCCCCTGCATTGTCGGAATTGTTACCCATTTCTTAAGTTGGGATGTCTGGAAGGTGGAGTTACGTTACCCCGATAATATGATGATGATACGTGATAATCGAGCGCCACCTTAACCAAAATTCCAGACCATATGCAACCACAGGACCTTTAAAAAAAAGTGTGGTCTGACCGAGAATCGAACCAGGGACCTCTTGAACAGTAGTCAGAAACGCTGACCAACTAGCCCATGAGGCTGGTCTTTCTATATTATGGTCTGACCGAGAATCGAACCCGGGACTTCCTGAACAGTAGTCAGAAACTCTGACATCTATAGCCCATGAGGCTGGTATTTATTAGTGTTACTATAAATGATTTTTCAAATTACAAACTTCAATAACTATCGTTAAGAGACACTTAAAAACATGATATTGGTATCAATTGAAAGAGAAACTCAAATATTTTATGTTATCATTTCGGTTAAATGATATGGTGTTACTCTTAAATCAGCAAAAATTATAAAACATGAAATTGGTATCAACAGAAGCAGAAACTCCAATTTTCCATTGGAAAACATTAAACATAAGGAGAAACACTTGGTTCATAACCGTAAGTCACATGCGCTCAATGTGTGCTCCCCGTGTCACACGATACACATCAAGTCAGTAGTCAATTTCCTGTCATACAAGTTGTAGAATTTAACCATCCAACAGTGCAGTGACCTCTGTGATGAAGATATGGAGATCCTCAATGGTAGGTGGTAATGGTGGCTGATACACTTTCTTATACAAAATCCTACAAAAAAATCACAACGAGTGAAGTCGGGGGAATGTGGAGGCCAATGCAAACATGTTTATGTTGTATCGTCTCCTAGCAACGAAATTAATAAATATGCAACAGGTTCACCGATATAACAATAGTATATTACGACGCGAGGTTGGCAAGTGGTTTTTACAGAAGTCAGGAAAATGTTTAAAAACTGAGCGGTAGCGAGGTTTTTAATTTCCGATATTCTGTAAAACACTTCACAAACGTGAGTTGTACATTATTTTTTGCGCGATCGTGTTTTCAAAATAATATATAATAGTAAAATAATAACATCTTTGTTGGAAATATTTGCGTTCATTATAAACAACTAACTAAAGGTAACAGTGTGGACAATGTTTAATAGTTGAAACTACGGCAGGCCGTGGCTCCAATCTGTGATAAATGACGGCAAGTATATATTTATTGTTTTATATTGTTTCAGTCCACTGCTGTGGTCTCGAGGTCGCGTGCTGCTTTGTCAAGCAGCGGGCCTGGGTTCGATCCCCGATCGGGACAGTTGTTCTGAGTGAGGTTTTATCGGGGTTTTTCCTCACGCGTAAGACAAATTTCAGGAAAACTTTAAGGCCCAAACGGTCCCCGAAATCATATGGGCATCATCATCACCACCCTTATCATTATCATCATCATCATCATCATCATCATCCTTCATCGGTGTGGAAAGCAACGGGAAGCTACCACACCTACAATTCCCTGCTGCAAAGCATAGCATGAAAATGCTATGATTGCAGTGAAAGACCTGCGCTCGGGCAGAATTACTATCGATGGATGGATATTGTTTCAAATAAAGTTCAGTTCATTTAAATGCAGTGATTTGTTCCGTATAATGTACATTAACGCTACCTTTTGGATATATTTTTGTACATACATTGTACGTAGTATACATAGAGGGCATGGTTTTACTTTTCACATGTGGTTTGTAATTGTAATATTACAGTATAGTTATAGGTTACAGTATAGTAATTTAGGTTGGCAACCCCGAAATGTAGGAAGTTGAACTTTCAACCATGGCCGCAATTACCGTAAGTACGACAAGACCCAATATCGCACAAAAAGATCGTTTATAGTAACACTATTTTTACATGCCACTAGTTAATTGGAAAAGGAATCAGATCTAGGATTTTGATGCTGAGAAAAGGTTCTGTGGTTTATCATATCTCTGTGATTTATTTCAAAATGAAATACAAAATTTGTTGAGCTCAAGTAGCAAGGCGATTGATACGAATTTAACGGCCCTGGTTCCGTATCGGACAGCAGAAAGGTGGAGATTTTTTCGTTCGTGTCCAGACTGATCCTGTGGGTTCTTTGAATTAATGTTAGAAATTTTGCTGCGGTAAAGTATCTAAGATGTTAGTGAGTGCTGTCACCCTAACTCTTACCCGAGTCGTAGGATAAGAAACTCGAATATTTGCATTAACGTTGTCCATGTAATTTAATAGGCTGTTAATTGGGTAGCTTTACTTTTTAAACACAAGCTTTCAAAATAAGACTAAATCTTCTTACAATACCTTCAAAGGTAATTAATACAATGTTTAATTATTTTTTAAATAAAAAAAAACTATTAGGGGAATTGTCGACAACTGTACGCCGAAATATACTTTGAAATTTCTTCCAGAGAAGCGTTGTGATGTACTAAGGCCGTGTTAAAATAAAATTATCTGCCTCTTTCAACTGCAAGGCACTAAACCCAGCGCCAAATCTATGAATTAAACTATAGGGAAGTAACACAACTCCCGAATTGGTGACTGTATAATCCTTACTAAGTGAGATCCGCGCCCCGTCCTAGTATCATTCCATTCCGCTCTTATTCAAGCAGGAATGTCCATCTGCTCCGTACAATGGGTTGCAATTGTTGAATCCTGGCTTCAATGTATTTGCCTTGCAGTTAAAGGCTAGTGATAATCTTTTGGACACGGCCTTGGTACGTACATCACAACGCTGCTCTGGAGAAATTTCAAGGTAGATTTCGGTATGCAATGGTTGACAGTTACCTTGTAAGTCCACTGCTCCAATGACCTAGAAGTACACTGACTTACTATAAACTTGCTGGCCTCACATCTACACGTGTCGATAAAAGAGGCGGAGGATCATCCGATAAGTATAGTAATGGCATGTGGCCAGCGTATCAAACCATAAACCGAACCGTTTTCTCGTGATTTTCATTGAGGTACGGTATTATAATACAATATTAGCTGTTTCCGAAGAAATGATACTACTGATGTTGTACCCATGATCTTTTAATCTTCTTCTTCTTCACTTCCTGGTTTAGGCAAGAGTTGCCTGTTCCGTCTTCACTAATAGATCTAAGACCATCTCTTCCGAGGACATCCGACATCTCTTCTTCCTCTTGAAAAATAATGGAAGATTTTATTTGGTAATCTACTTTCTTCCATTTTTTCTACATGTTCTTTACTGTATCTTGTTGTTAAATATCTTTTCTTTTATGGAGTAGATCTGCAGTTCTTCACGGATATCCTCGTTTCTTATCTGGTCCATTCTAGTGCAACCTTTTACTCTTCTTAAAAATTTCATCTCGGCTGCTTGGATTTTACTTTCTTGTTTGGTAGTGGTAATCCAAGATGCACTCCCATACAAAAGGACAGGGACAGCCATTGTTTTATTAATTTTGTTTGTTTATGGACTTTATTATTCAATGTTCTATTTATTGTACCACAAATAGCTTAAAACTGATGTGTTTTGTGTTCAATATCTTTATCATACCCATAGCTGATGTCACATCCTAAATATTTAAAGTGGGAAACTTGTTCAATAATATTTTTTTTTATTTATATCATAATTTCATTGTTTTCGTTGTGTATAACTCAACCACTTTTGTATCTGCTTACTCGGAACATTATTGTTTCTAAATTACACGTTACACTGTTTAAAGTAAAAAAGTAAAGTGATCCCACAACAGGCCCGGAGGCCCTTGGGGTAGTAGGAGGTTAAGGCTCCCACTTTTTCTAGACAATCGGCACTTTATGTCAGCCGGGTTGTCAGTCCTGCGTGACGGCCGCCTTTACCCCCAGAACAAGCGTCTGGTACTCATTTCCGTTAGAGGCTGAGTCGACCCCAGGGCCTGACAGTTCATGAGGCGTGGGTGCGGAAATTATAGTGATAATGACAGTGGATATTTTGAAAAATTACTAAGACACTGAGCTACAAGCCGGAGGATCGAGGGTTCAAGTCCCGTTGGGGTCAGGAGTTTTAAACTGACCCAAACCCTCTGGCGGCACTATAATAATAATAATAATAATAATAATAATAATAATAATAACTCTGCCAGGTAAAATAAAGCTATTATTATTATTATTATTATTATAATTATTATTATTATTATTATTATTATTATTATTATTATTATTATTATTATTATTATTATTATTATTATTATTATTATTATTATTATTATTATTATTATTATTATTATTATTATTATTATTATTATTATTATTATTATTATTATTATTATATAGTGCCGCCAGAGGGTTTGGGTCAGTTTAAAACGCCTGACCCCAACGGGACTTGAACCCTCGACCCTCCGGCCTGTAGCTCAGTGTCTTAGTAATTGTTCAAAATATCCACTGTCATTATCACTATAATTTCCGCAGCAACGCCTCATGAACTGTCACACACACGCTCTAGAGTCCCAGGAGATTGGTGCACAACTCAGTGGCTGGAACAATCTCATCAAACGGTCCATACACATTCGACAGGAGTTACGTATACCAGACTGTTCACGTGATCCCAGAAGGGTGTTGGATCTATTGATCGAGCTTGCCAAGGTACAATATCACCACGACCAATTCATCTTTCCCCGAAATGTTAATCAGAGATTTCCTTAACGTTCACATTAAAATGTGTTGACGCACCTTGTTGTTAAAACCACACAATTCTGAGTAAACAGGTACAAAGATGAGTGACATTAACATAATTACTTGGTAATGAGTCACCGGAGACCATAGGTTTCTTGTATCAAAACACTCAGAAAAACATCCCTGAACAATTTGTGAAGGTTTGTCGGTAGAATTCGGGTTCACTCTGTATATATTATATAGGCTATATACTGTGTCCACCACTGTGGTCTCCTGGTAACGTACTGCCTTGTCACGCAGCGGGCCCTGGTTCGATTCCCGGACGGGACAAGCTTCCTGGGTGAGGTTTTTTCGTAGTTTTTCCTCACTTGTCCCCGAATATCATCTGGCCATCATCATCATCCCATGGTGTGGAAAGTAACGGGAAGCTACCACACCTATAATTCCCTAGTAAAGCTTCAAAGCATAGCATGAAAATGCTATGATTACAGTTAAGGACCTGCCCTAGGGCAGAACACTGTAGAATAGAATACATCTTTTGCGTGTGGATGCGCGTGTGCGTGCGTGCGTATGTGGATGCTTGCGTGTGTGGATGCGTGCGTGTGTGGATGCGTACGTGCGTGGGTGTGTGTGTTTGTGAGTACGTGTGCGTGCATGGTGCGTGTGGTGTGTGTGTGCGTGCGTGCGTTAGTGCGTGCGTTAGTGCGTGCGTGGGTGGGTGCATGCGTGTATGTGCGAGTGTTCTCAAAAAGAAACTAAAAAAGAGTTAATATATTCACTCCACAGGCCTTGGGAGACCCTTGGAGTGGTAGAAAAAATCAACACGAGATACTAGCCGGATTATCAGCCCTGCGTGACGGCCGCTCTTACCACCAGAAAATACGTTTTAGGCCTATATAGATTTCCGATCACACCGGCCATGTGCCACCAGAGAGTTTGGGTCAGTTTAAAAATCCTTATCCTTTCGGACTCGAAGCCTCAACCTACAGCTTGTAGCGTATTATCTTAATCAACTGCGCTAAACAGGTACAAAGATGAGTGACATCAACATAATTACTTGGTAATGAGTCACCGGAGACCATAGGTTTCTTGTATCAAAACACTCAGAAAAACATCCCTGAACAATTTGTGAAGGTTTGTCGGTAGAATTCGGGTTCACTCTGTATATATTATATAGGCTATATACTGTGTCCACCACTGTGGTCTCCTGGTAACGTACTGCCTTGTCACGCAGCGGGCCCTGGATAACTTCAACTAAAAAAAATCGCTCTAACGGTCGCCGTGTTTGTTTTCTCGTATGTTTGAGTAAGAAAAGTAATATCGAGTTGGTTAATCAGCTCTTTTAATTTAATATTGATTATCTTCTATTTAAATATGTTCACTAAGTTATAAATGATAAACAATAAAAATAATAAATAATATAAACAATTGGCTAGCCCATATTCAGCGCATGGATCTTCACAGAATACCAAAACAAATTCTTCACTACTTCCTCGAGGCAGAAGATCTGTGGGTCGACCTTTTCGGAGATGGCGGGAGACCGTAACGGGCCACTGGGCCTAATACTTGAAAGGCAGATGATGATGATGATAATGACAAATGTAAGAAACTAATTCCAGCTATAAATATTAACTTATATCGTTATTCGAGCATTAAGAGAGGAGGTTAACTTGAAAGCTGAAATTTTAACGGGAATATCGAATGCAATTTTTGTTTTCTCACAAGAAAACATAGTGGTTGGATATATGATTTAATTACCAAAAGTCCGTCGCGTAAAAACTGAGTAGATTGACTGAATTTCTCAGCAAGTCTAATTTATGGTCCAAATATATATGTTTTGTTAATTAAATTGTTTGCATCTACTTAGGTTGCGAGAGAGAAAAAAACATGATAGCCCCCTAGAACTTTTTTTAATTATGGCTTTAAGGTAAACCCTCACTTCTAACAGTCAGAGTTCGGTGATGTTTGAGAATAACTTTATGGTCTTATCTCAATGATTGATACCGAGTTTCGTTGTGAAATATAAAAAATTACTGCCGCTAGAGCGATTTTTAAATTTTCGCTTCAGAAGAACTCTCACTACTAATGATCCGATTTTGATGGATAGGCCTAAACGAACTCGACTTTACTTATTTTAATTGATTGTTATATCCCGAGTTTCGTTCCAAAAAACTCTAATTATGGCGCTAGAGGTTAAAGGATAAGTTATATATGTTCTGTCATGGTCTTTTTTCTGCGTCTGCTAATTAGGATCGGCGATTTGTCAGAATTTTTAAAAAATATTTTCATTATATTCTCAATAGCTACATTTCTTCAGAATTTGCTAAAAGAAATCTATATTTCATAAACCAGCAAAATCTGACCACATAATTCGATTTGTTTAGGAATTCGCTTAATTTATGCAGTTCCTGCGTGGTAAAATGTTTTATACATAGTTACATAAAATCAATAACTAGTGGAAAAGTAGCTCTTTTAAAAAATAATATTCGTGTATGCGAATAAAATGTTTGATATGAGGAATATTTCATCACAACCCTACTAATTTTACGTTGCACGAATAGTATATATCAGATTATTTTGTTTAACACAAATAGAATTACAAATAATTGTCTTCCGCTATGGTCTCGGCGTAGTGTGCTGCCTTCTCATGCAGCGGACCCGGGTTCGATCCCCGGCCGGGACAAGTTTCCCGGGTAAGGATTTTTTGGGATTTTTCCTCACCTGTAACATAAATGTCAGGAAATTTTATGGTCCAAACGGTCCCAGAACATCATCTGACCATAGTTAAAATATTCACCTCATTAGATTTAAGTCTCCGATTAAGGTCTCTCCTGGCGTATCATTACCATCACCCGTCATATAATTGGGGCAACGTAACCCCGACTTCCAGGCGCGCCAACCTCAGAAACGGGTTACAATACGCCAATGCCAGGAGAGAATACCAGAAATGTCGAAATGACAAAACTGGTAGCATGGAATAAAGAAGATTAACGTGAATTTAAATTTGTGATTGTAAATGAGATTGCGTTAAAGGTTTAATTTTCGCTTGACGATGTAAATAATTCAGTATTTTCTCGGAATTTTGTAGCAGTGTCCTGTGAGATGTATTCAACTACGTGTTGATACCATGACGAAGACAAGTTTGACAGAAGTAAGAATATATTTGATAGTGTTCTCGACCTGATTCTCGTTATACAGTTTAACATGTTTTTATTTGAATAAATGAATCATGAAAGTACAAACTCTACCACAGTGAAGGTTTGGTATACAAACTTAAAATGCGTTTCACAATAAAAAAAATCACACAAAGCTATCAATAAAATAAATGAAAATGAGACAACCAAGCTCGGGCTATGTTACGTCATGTATTACCAATATCGACATTTCTATTATTTTATTAATAAGTAACAGTAATTTACTACTGCAATAATAATAATTATTATTATTTTATTTATTTATATACAGAATTTTAATGTTTACACATCTTCCTGTGCCTAAAGTTTTATTTTTTTTCTCCACTCGTCTCTCTCCATCCAATCCATGTCCTCCAGTCCTCTTGCTCTCATTCCAGTTCTTATTTCCTGCATCCACGATTTTCGAGGTCTTCCTCTCCTCCTTCTTCCAGGTGGACACCATTCCAATGTTTTCCTGGGTAATCTTTCTTCTTGCATTCGTCGTACGTACCCATACCAATTTAATTGCTTATACCGTATATAATCTACTATTGAATAACCAATATTCATGTTTTCTCTTATGACAGTATTTCTTATTTTGTCTAATTTTGAACATCTTGCTGCTCTCCTCAAGAAATCCATTTCCATCGACATAAGTTTTTGTTGTAAGTTTTTGTTGGATTTCCGAACTTCAGTTCCATATGTGACAGTACTTCTCACTATTGAATTATATATTTGTAACTTTTTTTCCTGGTTATATGACTGTTCCATAAGACTCCATTCATCATTGCTGTTATTGCTCTACCTTTATTTATTCTGTTCTTAATATCACTTTCTTGTTTATCCTCTTTATCTAATTTTACTCCTAGATACTCAAATTCTTCACATCCTCCAACATACTCCTTTTCATCTTCTAATATCAAATCTTGGGTTTCGGCTCCACATCCCATATAATTTTTTTTTCTAAATTTATTTTCAAACCCCAGTTATCGTATTCGTCCAATAATTTTCTGAACATAAACTCCATGTTTTCATATTCTTGAGCAATTATTATCTAGTCATCCGCAAGTAACAGTGTATATATTGTATCTGTTGATCCATCTCCAATTGGTACTCCCATTATTATTATTACCATTATTATTATTTCTACTATTATTATTACTATTATTATTATTATTATTATTATTATTATTATTATTATTATTATTATTATTATTATTATTATATAAGTTGTAGTAATAGCAGTAATAGTTATTATATTATTTTTGGTCTGGACATCTTACCTCAATATTAATAGACCAAAAATAATATAATTAAAATAACCTCAAAATATAACTTCCTAAAATTAAATATTAGTAGTAATAGTTCCAAACAATTTAAGTTTCAGGATGTCGAAGAACGCAATTTTTCTTTTAATTCAATGCCCCAGAGTGTCATTCTCACACTTGTAGTGTTCTCTCCTGGTATTGTCGTAGTTGGACCCCACTTCTGAGGTTGGTGCGCCTGGTAGACGGGATTACGCCTCCCACGATGATATGATGCGTGATGATGATAGAGGTGCGCCAGGAGAGTCCTTAATCCTAAACTTAATCTAAGGCGAGTATTAATTATGGTTATGGTGGCCATATGATGTTCGGGGACCGTTTGGGCCTTATAGTTTCTTAATTTGACAGTTTTTCGCGTAGGTAGCAGCAATGAAGAGACTGAAATATATTGTCCTTATGCTCTCGTGGTTAAGCTCTCCTGCCCCAGTTTTGATCTCCAACCTTAATTCGTAAATGTTTCTCTGAAAGAGAATTCTACACATTCCATCAGCTCTAGGTATATGTGAATGTGTGTCAGTGCACGTTACTGGAAAAAGTAAAAAAAAAATTGAAAAAAGGCGAAACAAAACAAGGAAAAATAAAAAATAAAAAATATAAATGTGATGTTAACTTGTATTAAATGACGATATTACATATATTACCGGTATTTATTATCTCTCTAGACTAATTGAATGCTTATTATAATAGTCGGAATTCCTCGAAACAAACCTGATATGTTTAAATACATGTTACAAGTAATTTAAATATATATTTTATTAAATGAATAATCGCAAATAAAATATAAGTACGTGTTAAATAAAGTAGCGAAAATGGTTTCTAGTCAATTCTTACAAACTCGTGCATATTTATAATGTAAATTAGTGGATAAAAGTACTGTAGACAAGGAAGTTAAATTCTAATGTAGATTGTAGGCGGCTTCAAATGAAATCAGAATCACTTTTTTACTTGTCTATTATACATGTTAAAGTTTTAAGTTGACTAAATTTAATGAGATTATATATATTCTTCACTAAATAAAATAGAATTATAAAATTTATCAGTCAAAACTGCATAAAAGCAGAAATGGCAAATTCAATTTGTACAGACTTTTCTACTCAGAAGTCAGTTTATGACAATCATGTATTACCATGTGTTTATTCATTCGACCAATCACAGTCCTTAATCATAAAAATGTACAGATCTTTTATTTCATCTTGATACTGATGTTTCTGCATTCTGATTAGTTCAATGATTCTATTCTGCATTAACTTTTAGTTCCGCCATAATAACCATGATGGTTATGTAACGTCATATCGATGATGGGCAATGAAAACCTCGTAACTCTATTTTGGTAAATTTTACAGGAAAAACAAATAACTGTTTTAAATAATTATGAAAATTGATAATCAATAGTACCCACATATTTTACTACAGAATACAAGTCAAGTTATTAATAAATTTGAAGTCCGTGTTCTCAACAGGCTATACATCACATATTTCTGTGCTGGCTACTGGAGTTATGTGGTTTTCAATGACTGATGGAGCTATGAGGTTTTCATTGCCTACCGTCGATATAAATGTTTTATGTGCTTTGTTATGACTATGAGACAATAGATCATTATCGCTGTTTTATTTCTTAAACGGAATTTCCTTTATAAATACAGGTAAAATAAATTACTCTCTATTTATGTCCGACTTAACTCAGGGTCGAGGATTAGATGAGATTAAGGCCCTATTGGTGAATATCTGTGATATACGAGGATGTTGGCTGACCAGATCGCACAATAAAGAGGTAAATTAAATGAAACGAAATAGATGACATGATTATGGATAAGTAGTGGAATGAGGTTTTTGGCAGGGGAAAACGGGAGAACTCCCCTCCCCCAAAAAATCTGCGTTGGCTCCGATTAGTCCAATACGAACCCCATATAGAGTGACCGAGATGCAAACTCCGGACCAAAATGGAGAGCGAGTGTTTAACCACTTGTACCACAGAGTCACCTAATAAATATTTGTACGGTATTATAGTAGATTATAACAAATGCAATTATTTATATATGCAAAGTTGCTACTAAATTTTATCTTAAATATTTCTGAAATTCATTGTGAATCACCGTTGAGGTTATGTAATTAATAACAATTGCGCACTAATGTTGAGGTTATATAATAAAATGTTAAAACAAGTACCTGATATATCAGTCGTCCTCAACTAAAATTAATTAATGTTTAAAAAAAACTTCAAGTAGTTAAAACAGCATAAGCTTTTCAGAAACCATCCTTACATGCCGTACTGGCTGTAATGTATAATTCCCAAATATGTCTTCTTAATAAAGGAGCCGCCATTTGCAAGATAGAAGCATGGCTTCACAGCATTTGGTGGATGGGAATTACAATGTATATAGAGAAAGATTTGCGTTTAGATCGGTACTTGCTCAGGTAGCTCAGTTGGTAGAGCACTTGGTCTAGAGAACCAAGGGTCCCGGGTTCAAGTCCCGGTCTGAGCGTATAATTTTTCTCTTCAAATATAATCCTTACATGGTTTAACTACGAGTACTTCACGAAGTGTTTTAAACAGAAACACATTTTAGTTAAGGACGGCTGATATATCAGGTATTTATTTTAGCATTTTAACGTTTTACTTCATTTTGGTCTTGAAATATTCATAAAAGATTAAATTTGTATTTTTGAACTTTCCTAGATAAATATCCTTTGCAACTCAGTTGTTCGACAATTTATCGGTAATATAAACAGTGAAAGCTTCATCCAAATTTATAATTGAAATTTAAAACATTTCATCAAATAAATATGAGAATAATTTGTTTAAAAGAAAGAGATATTAAAATATGCTATTGTCAAAAACTGCTAAGCTGAAACTGTGTTAATATTTCATAAATGTAATGAAATGATATATGGTGATCGATACTAAATACCTACACCGCAATCATGATATTCAATCAAGTTGTTTCCTTAACGACTGAAAACAGTCACGAGAATAAAATATTATATGTTGCTAAACAAATTCATATTTTCACAAAAAAAAACTTTTAAAAGTTTAATAATATTTTCGGGTCTAAATTTAATAGAATTGAAGGTAATTTGGAATCATGCCTTAGAAAACTATTTTGTTAATTGTTTAGAAGATTTTCATGTGATATACATTATTTAAGAAATAAACAAGGTAAAATGATTAAGTCAATGCATAAAAAATAAATGTTGATTTTGGAGTAAGTATATACGATTTCATCAACACAGCAGGACTATAAAACACACAAAAGTAAATAATAAAAAGATTGCATGTGTATTTTATAAAATAAACGTAATAAGAAATTTAAAACCATACGTGTCCTCATATACTTAGAAATAATATAATTTTAATATGCCATAATTTAATTTTTATACTTTCCCATAATTATTTACAGATATTGATTTATGTAACTATGATATACATCTTCCGGACTGATAGGCCGTGGTCGGTAGAAGTTGTTGTGGCCAGAAATTTTCTCTCCGGCTGTCCTCTTAATTTTCGTTTAAGTAGCTTATTAATTATTGTCCTTTTGTATTCATTTCCATGTGTGAGTAGTCAGATTTTTTTTTAATTTGGGAGCAATTTGAAATAAAATGTGTGTGGCCGATGTCAAGAGAGGGAATGTTGGGCATTGGGATGGATTATAATTTGGGAGAGATTAAGAATGGCGGAAAAATGTTGTTATATTTTATGTATTATTTTGTGCGATTTTGAAGATTTTTGTATTTTTTATTTTAATTTATTTTGTATTCATTATATTTTCAAATGGCGTATTTTTTGTGTTCAAAAGAGTGAGGGTAGAATACACGCGAGAGCGATCGGAAGTCCTGTTGGATCAGTTTTCCCGGGAGCAGTGAACAGTCTTCATAAACAAAATAATGTATAGGCATATGACTCCGAAAGCTAAAGAGGATATATTAAATAAATTATCTGATGGAACCTACATTCTACAAGCCTTATGCTTTGTACATAAACCTGTATATTACACGTGAAAAAATTAATTAAACGTCTACATAGTACTGTAAATACAATGTACTCCGACAGCACTAAACATATGTTTAGAATTTACATCAATATATTTCCATGCTAAATTGTTAAGAAAATTATAAGTTATTAGGTTTCTTTTCATCTACTAAATAGATAAAAATATTAGACAATAGTTGGTCAGTACGGAAAAACTTATTATTTATTTCTATAACATTGTTAAAATTCTCAATTGTACACCGTTTATAAAAATGACAATATCAGCGTACTAAATTTCAAGCTACAGTGCATAAAATT
>JASPKZ010009371.1:1925000-1935000 GCA_030220185.1 Diploptera punctata | reverse complement strand
GCGACGGAAGAAAGTAACAGAACTTTTAATCAAATATATTATTGAAAATTTACTCAATGTTGTGTGCATATCCCATGTCCTGGAGTCAAAAGAAAATACTCCATTGTAATTTCTTGATTATATAGATATATCTATCCACACATACTACATGGCGCGACAGGCATAGAAGGCCTTTGGCCTATCAGCCAGATGTTAGCCTCACATCCACATGTGTTAGTCACAGAGGTAGATGATCGTACAGGAAATGCAGAGGTGACATGTAGTCAGTATGTCGGATTCCCCAACCGTTATAGTTGATTATCTCAACCTGGAGTCACTACTTATTGTAGCTACCAAAAGTCCTCACGATGCTGAATGGGCACCGATCCCGTACTAGTCAAATTCCATGAGAATGTGTATTTCTTCTTGGAGACCTGAACCAGCGCAAGGCTCTGCGATAAGGCATATTTGCCTTAACCACTCGGCTACGGCGCGGGACTATGTACACATATTTCTTAGATGTGCTACCTCAAGCATTTATTGTTCATACAAATAATTTCAGGAGGGATAAATTTTCTGATTATATTTTAATATCAAAAGTTCCAAAAAGCCTGATATCTCAAATGTTGGTGAACATGAGATGCACAACGACTTGCGCGTCAGTCCCGGCTGAGTAGTTGTTACCATGTTCTCCTCTGGTTTCGAGGTTCCCGGCCGAGGTCCATGAATTTGGATGGTCGTAAAAGATCCTGAATATGGCTTCCTCCGCAACGAAAAAAAACCGGTGGGTATTGCGTCCTAGAGTTACGCGCACATAACAGAAACTCGAATGTGAAGTAAGATTCTCTGGGCAAAGTAAGTCGGCCATATTACGCCCAGATTTGAATTGTAACGCTAATATAACTTGTTATACAGCGTAGTTAAATAAAAATACAACCATCACCATATCGATCTTGACTGTAATATTTCCCGCCAAAATGTTTTGAAGTACTATATATTGTACTGTACATGGTTCTAGATATGCCTATATTTCCATTAATCTCGAGTTTTTTACAATAGGTTTTGAATGTATTCTCCTCAATTCATAATTACAGTAAAAATAAGCATGATATGGAAGACAATGGCGTTTGAAAAAACTGACAAAATTTATTTTTATGATTAGACATACAGTACTTTCTTATTTTACAAATACTACTGAGAAATATGTAAAAATGAGGAAATGTTCCTCCTTGGTTACAGTTCAGTTCTTTAAACTGCATTCCATTCAATCCGATGCATTTTTACACGCTTTATATTAGCTTGATCTGTATCTATCTATGTGACAGAATCTTTCAACGCGATGTTCCCCCATTTAAAATCGACTTGAAACTTTGTATACTTGTAAAGGACCCGTGACAATAAAATAATTCCATCTTTTTCTAAAATCCTGGCCAGAATCATCGGAAAATCAAATAATTTTAATTTCCAACACACTTGGGATAAAATTAAAGTGGTCAACAAAAAATCATCTTCAACACATCTAGAATAAAACTAGAGTTATCTACAAAAAAAATAATTTTACCATCAAAAGCGTGGGGTGCTTTTTATACATTTTTACGTTTTCTTCTTAGAGACTTTACTTTTACCAATATCTGTTTATTATCAAATATATTAATTGATATAGAGCACTCCACGCTTTTGATTGTAGAATTATTTTTTTTTGTAGATATTAAAGTTTAATCTAGATGTATTGGAGATGATTTCTTTGCTGACCACTTTAATTTTATCCCAAGGGTGTTGGAAATTAAAATTATTATTCATTTTTAGTTCGGTTTTTCTAATAAAGCATGTTGTTTTAGTTTTTTTAAACTATTATTTATGTTTTATTCTTTACTTTTAATATTTTATAGAATAAGTTAAAAATGTAAATATCTTTAAATTCTATACTATTGTAGTATGACCTAAAAGTAATAATCTACTAAAAATAAATCTTCCGGGCCGGATTTGAACCAGCGACCTACGGATTACTGAAATTATTACACGCTTTATATTAGCTTGGCCTGTATCTATCTATGTAACGGAATCTTTCAACGCGATTTTCACCCACTTATAATCATTGGATCGACTTGAAACTTTGTATACTTGTAAAAGACCGTGACAATACAATAATTTCATATTTATTTTCTAAAATCCTGGCCAGAATCATCAGAAAATAAAAATAAAGTGTCTTTGTATCTATGTAACGGAATTTTTGAACACGATTTTCACCCACTTAGAAACATTGGATCGACTTGAAACTTTGTATACTTGTAAAGGACCCTTGACAATACAATATTTTCATATTCGTTTCTAAAATCCTGGCCAGAATCGTCAGATAATCAAAAAAAGTGTCTTTGTATCTATGTGACGGAATCTTTGAACACGATTTTCACCCACTTAGAAACATTGGATCGACTTGAAACTTTGTATACTTGTAAAGGACCCATGACAATACAATAATTTCATATTTAGTTTCTAAAATCCTGGCCAGAATCATCAGAAAATCAAAAAAATAAAAACTGGTATAATAGGTTGCGGACTTGTCGACTTTATAGTCAATCGTTGTAAGAGCTCTGTTGGTAGAGCGGTGAACTCTAGTGGTATATATTTCAGTAATCCATAACTCGCTGGTTCAAATCCGGCTGGGAGTTTTTTTTTCTGAAGTGTATTACTTTTAGCTCATACTACAAAAGTATAGAATTTAAAGATATTTACATTTTTATCTTATTCAGTAAAATTTTAAAACTAAAAAATAAAAAATAAATAGTAGTTTTAAAAAACTAAAACAACACGCTTTATTAGAAAACCGAATTAAAAAATGAAAAATAATTTTAATTTCCAACACGCTTGGGATAAATATTTTTACCATCAAAAGCGTGAGGTGCTTTTTATGATTTTTACATTTTCTTCTTAGAGACTTTACTTTTACCAATACCTGTTTATTATCAAATACACTGCTCAAAAAAATTATGGGATATTGTAGAATAACCTATTAAGACTATGTTTTTTGGAATAGTATTAGATGCAATCACTTTCTATTACTCCAAGATAATGTAAATAAGAGTTTGAAGTTGTTACGTAACCTCGGTACCACACCAGAGGGCAGTGTCTGTACTATTGATGTGAAAGGGTGGTGTGGGGGTGAATGTTTTGTTGCTGTTTTTAAATCCAGTCCAGTTTTCAGTTAGTGAATGACTTGCCTTAGGGACAGTGATGCCTCGACAACGTGATTTACCTGAACCAATGGCTTGGAGGGCCATAGGAAGGATGGAAGCTGGACAGACACAACAAGAGGTGGCACAAGCCATTGGGGTGTCTCAAAGCGTGATTTCCAGTCTTTGGAATCATTTTCAAAGAACATACTGTTCACAGAAGAGCCGGACAAGGTCGACCAAGGGCAACAACAGCAAGAGATGGCCGTTACCTCTTGTTAACAGCCCGTCGGAATAGACAGCAGAATGCAACTCAACTGCGAAATACACTTCAAACAGCAACAGGACGCAGGGTGTCAACTCAAACTGTCCCTAATCGACTGCATGGAAGTGGTCTCTATGCCCGTAGGTCCATGGTGTGTAAACAGGTTAAACTCCACAACATCGCAGAGATCGAAGAAACTGGGGGAGGTAGGAAAGGAACATCGTGGGTGGAGGCATGCTGGAAGGAGATCAGTTCTTTTTGATGATGAGTCGCGATTCAACATGGAATGTGATAGTCGGCGATGTATTCATCTGGAGAGGAAAAAAGGGGACACGAAACAATCCAGCTTTTGTAAGTGAAAGATCCCCATATGGTTGGCGGTGGATTGATGGTGTAGGCAGGAGTCACTAGTGGTTGGACGTAAGGAACCCTCTACGTTATCCAAGGTGGTACTTTGACTGCGGTAAAGTATAGAGATGAGATCTCCGACCTTATGCTGATGCCATAGGAGATTCTTTTCTTTTTATGGGCGATAATGCACGACCCCACAGAACTGGCTTGGTGGACGACATGGTGGAAGTGGAGGGTATCGAGCGTATGCAATGGCCAGCTTCCTCCCCGGACTTAAATCCGATTGAGCATGTGTGGGATGCATTAGGCAGGTGCATTGCAGGCAGACCAGCACCTCCCACAACTGTTCCAGAGCTGCACATTGCTCTTATGGAAGACTGACCACGTATCCCCCAAGAACTCATTGCTAACCTCATTGCATCAATGCCATACAGGTGTGAGGCAGTGCTGGCCGTTCGAGGAGACCATACACCATACTAAAGAAACATTTTCACCCATGTTAATGTTGCTTTGTTTGTTTGCCATATTCCTAATCAGGAACTCTTTGACATCTGGTGTGGTACAGAGGTTACGTAATGACTTCAAACTCTTGTTGACATTCTTTTGGAGTAATAGAAAGTGATTGCATCTAATACTGTTCCTAAAAACATAGTCTTAATAGGTTATTCTACAATATCCCCTATTTTTTTTGAGCAGTGTATATTAATTGATATAGAGCACCCCACGCTTTTGATGGTAAAATTATTTATCCCAAGCGTGTTGGAAATTAAAATTATTTTCCATTTTTAATTCGGTTTTCTAATAAAGCGTGTTATTTTAGTTTTTTAAACTATTATTTATATACCACTACAGTCCACCGTCTACCAACTGAGCTCTTACAACGATTGAGTAAGAAGTTGATAAGTCCGCAACCTATTATACCGGTTTCTATTATTTTGATTTTCTGCTGATTCTGGCCAGGATTTTAGAAACATTTATGCAATTATTGTATTGTCATTGGTCCTTTACAAGTATACAAAGTGTAAAGTCAATCCAATGATTTTAAGTGGGTGAAAATCGTGTTGAAACATTTCGTTACATTAATTACACAAACACGTTCTTTTTTTTATTTTCTGATGATTCTGGTCAGGATTTTGGAAACAAATTATGAAATTATTGTGTTGTCATTGGTAATTTACAAGTATACAAAGTTTCAAGTCGGTCCAATGATTTTAAGTGGGTAAAACTCGTGTTGAAAGATTCCGTTACATAATTACACAGACACTTTTTTTCTGATGATTCTGACCAGACTTTTAGAACAAAATATGAAATTATTGTATTCTTATTGGTCCTTTACAAGTATACAAAGTTTCAAGTCGATCCAATGATTTTAAGTGGATGAAAATCGCGTTGAAAGATTCCGTTACATAGATAGATACAGGTCAAGCTAATATAAAGCGTGTAAAAAAAAGATTGTATCTATGTAACGGAATCTTTGAACACGATTTTCGCCCACTTACAAACATTGGATCGACTTGAAACTTTGTATACTTGAAAAGGAACCGTTACAATACAATAATTTCATATTTAGTTTCTAAAATCCTGGCCAGAATCATCAGAAAATCAAAAAAATAAAAACTGGTATAATAGGTTGCGGACTTGTCGACTTTTTAGTCAATCGTTGTAAGAGCTCAGTTGGTAGAGCGGTGAACTGTAGTCGTATATAATTTCAGTAATCCATAGGTCGCTGGTTCAAATCCGGCTGGGAGGACTTATTTTTTAGGAGAGTATTACTTTTAGCTCATAATACAATAGTATCGAATTTAAAGATTTTACATTTTTATCTTATTCTGTAAAATATGAAAAGTAAAAAATAATAAATAGTTTTAAAAAACTAAAACAACACGCTTTATTAGAAAACCGAACTAAAAAATGAAAAATAATTTTAATTTCCAACACGCTTGGGATAAAATTAAAGTGGTCAACAAAAAAATAATCTCCAACACATATAGAATAAAACTAGAATTATCAACAAAAAGAAAATAATTTTACCATCAAAAGCGTGGGGTGCTTTTTATGATTTTTACATTTTCTTCTTAGAGACTTTACTTTTACCAATATATGTTTATTATAAAATATATTAATTGATATAGAGCACCCCGCGCTTTTGATGGTAAAATTATTTTTATTTTGTTGATAACTCTAGTTTTATTCTATATGTGTTGGAGATGAAACTATTATTCTACCAGTTATATTATATGGGTGCGAAACATGGACTCTTACTTTAAGGGAGGAAAGGAGATTGCGAGTATTTGAGAATAAAGTTCTTAGGAAAATTTTTGGACCAAAGAGAGATGAACAGACAGGTGAATGGAGAAGACTACATAACAATGAACTACATGGTCTTTATAGGAAGCCAGATATAATAAGAACAGTTAAGTCCCATAGACTGCGATGGGCAGGACATGTTGCGCGTATGGGGAATGAAAGACGTGCATGGAAACTTCTTGTAGGAAAGCCAGAAGGAAAACGCCCAGTTGGTAGACCAAGAATGAGGTGGGAGAACAACATTAACTATGATTTGAGGGAAGTAGATTATACAGGGAATGATTGGAAAGCATTAGCTCAGGATAGGGATGTATGGAGAGCTTATGTCCGTGCGGCCATGAACCTACGGGTTCGATAGTGCCAGTGAGTGAGTGAGTGAGTGAGTGATGTGTTGGAGATGATTTTTTTGTTGATCACTTTAATTTTATCCCAAGTGTGTTGGAAATTAAAATTATTTTTTCATTTTTTAGTTCGGTTTTCTAATAAAGCGTGTTGTTTTAGTTTTTTTTAAACTATTATTTATTTACTCTACTTACAAGTTTTTTTTCTAAGCTATGATGTCATACACATATAATAACAAAAATGTATTCTAACAGATAACAATCCATCCATAGTAATTCTGTCCGAAGGCAGGTCTTTTCATGCTATGCTTTGCAGCTTTACTATTATAGGTGTGGTAGCTTCTCGTTGCTTTCCACACCAATGAAGGATGATAATGATAAGGATGATAATGATAAGGATGATAATGATGGCTGCATGATTTTCGGGGACCGTTGGGCTCTAAGCTTCCTGACATTTGTCTTACAGGTGAGGAAAAACATCGAAAACCCTCTCCCAGGAGCCTTTCCCAACCGGGAATCGAACCCGGGCCCGCTGCGTTACAAGGCAGCACGCTACCTCGAGAGCACAGTAGTGGACTTCAGATAACAATAAGAATTAAATAATAAGATATTGAAAAATGACCATATATTATTTTATAATTGTTTTTACCTACGTTAATTAACTAATGACTCACTAGCACTATCAAAACCATAGGTTCATAGCCGAGCGGACATAAACTCTCCATACATCCATATCCTGAGCTAATGTTTTCCAGTCATCCCCTGTATAATCTACTTAACTCAAATCATTGTTAATGTTACTCTCCCACCTCATCATTGGTCTACCAAATGGTTTTTCTAAAATCAGTTTCTATGCCCTCTTTCAATTCCCATTCGTACCATATGCCCTGTCCATCACAGTATATAATATTTTATTGTTCTTACTATATCTGGTTTCCTATTAATATAATTTACCTTACTGTTATGTAGTCATCTATATTCGCCTGTCTGTTCACCTCTCTTTGGTCCAATTTTTTTCCCCTAAGAACTTTATTCTCAAATACTCGTAATATTTTCTCCTCCCTTAAAGTAAGAGTCCATGTTTCGCCACCATGTAATATAACTGCTTCCAGTTTTATATATTTTCAGTTTGACGTTTTTTGAAAAGAGTTGGGACGACAAAAGACCCTGTAATGCATAATAGCATACATTACCAGAACTGAGCCTATGTTTGATTTCTTTATGCATCTCATTCCTATTTCTAATGAATATTCCTAGGTGCCTGAATTCAGCCACTTCAAATTTTCCCTCATTTGTCATTAACTGCCCATCTCTCTCCTGACGCGACAGGCCTAGAAGGTCCTTAGCCTACTACCGGCTGCTGGCCTCACATCCACGTGTGTCAATCACAGAAGCAGATGATCATTAACCAGGGTAGGTGTGACATATGGTCAGCATGTCGAGTCCCCCAGCCATTATAGCTGGTTTTCTCAACCTGGAACCGCTACTTATTGTAGCTACCCACATGCATCACAATGCTGGGTGGGCACCAGTCCCATACTGGCCAAAATACCATGAGAAAATGTCTTCCCCATGGAGACTCGAACCAGCGCAAGTCCCGTAGCTCTGCGACAAGGCTTCCTGCCTTAACCACTCTGCTACGGCGCGGGACAACTGTCCATCTATATTATGTAATTTCTTCTATGTGTAAACATATTTAGTTTTATAGATGCTTTACTTCCAGTCCCAATTTCTTAATGCTACTCACTAGAGTACTTAAGTTAATTAGCTTGATATAATTTTGATAAGTTAAATGGACTTTCATTTGCAAATAGCAGCTTTCTTTGTTTTTCTTAGTTTAACCTCTTCCATTGTGGATAATTTAACTTGCTCCATGTCTTCCGGACCTTACAGGGACATCCTGCCAGGAAAATGTTTAACCCTGGATCACATACATACTTTTCTCAGACCTTCACTCATACATTCATATTAACACATTCAGTACCAGGCACTGAGCAGGGCATTTAAACCCACAGGCCAGCCATTTAAATACCCCAGCTATCCTTTTCGTGGCACTTCAGAAAATGGACCATTATTCACAAACTATTAGTCCTAGAAATTTCAAATTTTGTACATACCTAAAGGAGATATCCTAGTAGTATTTGATGGTGAAATAATTTGGGTGACTGACATCACATGGTATCGGCGTATCAATTTCAGGAAGTGGAAGTTCATCTTCACTTTCACTTTGTGAATCTTCTAATTCAGGAATCAGTTCATCACCTGAATCATCATTATACAATATATTCACTAATTCTTCTTCAGTGATATATTTTTCTTTCACCATGGTTTCACTCATGCACAAACAACAGCGCGATAATGAGAAACATATACAACTGCATTGGAGCCTGGAGGCAAGTTTGGGTGAACGAATTCCATGTGTTGTTTGTTTTAAAAATAAAAGGGGATTCGCCAAGGTTAAACGTATCAAACGGGAATACAAAATGTACATTTAGATGGCATCTATGATCTCCAAGACATACTAAGCCAACACAATATTTAGGTGCCGAATATAAACGCGGTTTGTTCGCGCCCGCTCTAAAACGAGTTAACTGACCGACGGCCGCATACATGATAGTCTCTTTAAACGCCTTAACTGGTTTATGGTACTGAATGTGTTCAAAGGCCAATTAGATAAGGTGTTCATGTTGAGCGAATGGCGTTTGGAATCTCTTTGAACATTAATTCCCAGGGATAATCTTAAAGTTAAGGAAACCCCTATAAAATCTCACCCAGGAAATTGTTTGACCAAGAATCAAACCCAATAATATAAAATGTTTATATTATATTTATTGATGTTGAACTCGGTATACAGATCTTAGAGTTAAATAAAGAAAAATGTGTGACGTACCTTTGGTTGTACCTGCTGTCGTGGGACTCCAGTCACTCTCCAAGTTTGCAGTTCTCACTTTCAATCTAAACTGGTAACATTCCTGAGGTCCCAGTCCGCTCACTTCCACCTCGGTACGATAACCCCTTAAAATAGTTCGAAAACAATGATTAATATATTCCCAATATAATTACCATATTCTTTACGAGACCAATAGTTACTCCCCTCAATATTTATATTCATTCATTCTTAAAATTTTACTTTTTTGTTTAATATGGAATTGAAATAAAAATGCAATTTAAAAATATTATATTGTAAATATCATTACAAAATACAGGTCTATGAAATAAAACGAAAAAAAAATCTGTATCTCATAAATATAAATAAGATCGATTTAACCAACTCGCCATGCAGTGCTACTATACAGTTAACCATTGCACATGGTTTCAAGGAAAAAAAATCATATTGGCTGAAACTGAGGTTTGAATGTGGGATCTTCAGAATATAATCTCAAACACTACTGCTTGAGGTAATTTGCTAGCTAGGGAACAATTTCGGTAGTTGTTGTTTTTATAGATGTTGTAAGCTACAGAAAATAATATATTTGCATTTTCGGTTAACTGACTTATGTTGCGCCCCGTATTATATATTATCGTTATATAAATATGAGTGTGTACGTGTGTGTGCGTGCGCGCGCGCGTGTGTGTGTGTGTGTGTG